>JARHVA010005974.1:750000-762500 GCA_037957365.1 Torreya grandis
AATATAGTTATATACATGTGAACCAAGATGTATTCTAAGAATAATGGAAAATGGGGTGACCATTCCCCTTAGATATTCCAATGTAAAACTATGGGTTTATTTGAATATGATCTAACCCTTATTAAAAATGGATAATTTCTTAGAAGTTAAATCATGTAAAAAATTAAGCATCATACAATTCACTATATATGCAAAGTATTACCTGCTACGGGTTTCAATAAATCTAAAATTTTCTTGAGAATATGTAGAGAGATTTTGAATCATACATTATAGATGGATTATATTCTTTGATATAAGCTATGTTTAAGTTTAGATACTTATATTTAATCATTAAATACTTGATAATATTTAAACTTGACATCCTTACCCTACTTGGCTAATTCACCATTTCACTAAATTGTAAACTCAAAACATCATTCAAACATCCCTATGTTACTCATAGAATCATATTAGACTAGCTCCAAAAGTCTGTGTCCTTATGGGACAAGACTACATTAGGTTAGATAGGGCAACACTATGGTCTTATCCACGAGTCCAACCTTGTCCCCTACACTCTAATGGTAAATTTTTAAATTTAAGATGTTGAATTTTACCCCTCCCATGATGTTATCAAGGTTGGTTAGAAATAATATCTAAAATATTCCTCTAGATAAGCACATCAAGGCTTATTCAAAAAAATTAGTAATCACTTTGCAATTCTACTGCACATTGAGAAAAAGAGCACTATTTATTATAATTTAAATTATGCTAAATTCTAATAGTTAAATGCCAAGTCTAAATATATTTTATTATAGGTCAAACATAATTATTATCAAGTAATCAAATAAATATATCTAGTTTCATTCATATAGCAAAGTAAAGATTCACACACTCACTATAATAAGGAGAACTACATCAAAATGAAGCACTTTTGGGTTATGTAGGCATCACTCATATTACATGAGTTTTGTGAGTATAGATTTAATATTCCCCTAACCATATTTCCCTATTTTTAGAATTTGATCTTTATTATGTTTATTTTTTAGGATCTAGGGTTTTATATTTTATAGATCTCCCACATAGAAAATTAGAACATATAGACAAACATTAAACCCTAAAAAATAGACACATGCACCCAAATCAAAAAATTAGTCTCATAGTCATCCAAGACATGGACACAGTTTACAAATAATACCAAAGTGTATCCTTATCATATGCAAGGGAAATTGAAGCTATTCAAAAAATAAATCTTAGCTCAAAGAAGATAAATCACACTATCCCTTCCACTTGTTAGTACATTTACACAATCAGGGTCATGACCAATATGGATCTTCTCAACCTAACAAAGGGATCTATTCCCACAACAATATCACTAGAGAGGGTTATAAAACCTCTAGTCAAGCAATACCATATGTAACCCTAGTTAAGTCCTATATTTTCTTATTCATAAGTAAATGACAAAATATAACCTAGTGCTCACCAAAGCATATGGCACAAAATGGGAATAATAAACAAAAAATTAAACATGCATAAAATAAATCTACTCAAGTTAAAGTAGAGGTAATTCTAATGTATGGAGAGAGAAACATATAATCTAAAAAATGTAAATATATGTACTTTAATAAATGGGAACAAGAGTTAGGAATACTTACCTTTGAAGATGAAACTATTAATCCTCAATCTCTGCTTTGGCCAAGGTGCTTAATAAGAGGTTATTATGGTTTGTAAAAATAACAAAGATAGGTCAGTTATGTTGTCCCCCAAAAATAACACTCATTTTTGGGACAACATTTGAACTATTTTGGTCTTATAGACCAAAATTGTCTCTTCCCTTTCTAAAATTTGTCTTGGGCATTCCAATTCCTCATTTTTCAAGCTTCTTAGGAATCTACGGGCTTTACAAGTTGATTTCTATGAACTTGGTTTCTACAGACTCTGCAAGCAGGTTCATTTCTATAGGTTCAAAGGCTTCTATAGGTGGGTTCAATCAAAAGAATTAGTTTCCAACACTTTGTCATTTTTAGGATTGGTTCAGTGCCTTGGTTCAATCAAAAATGTCCATCAGTAAACATCTAAGAAAGGATCCAATCATTGAACCATTGAACCATTGAACCTTGAACCATTTTGGTTTAATGAGTTCTACAAGTTCAAATGTTTAATTTCATTGGCAAGAGTTAAGCACTTCATCAAGGTTCAAGGTCCAATGGCTTCAAAACACTTATCAAAGAGACGAAGGCTTGAACCATTGAACCACTTTTGTTCAAAGGTTCAACGAGTTCAAGGTTCAACAGGTTCAATGTGTTTGGTTCAAAGAAGGAATATACAAAGGACTTAGCCAAATCAAAGGGAATGAACCATTGAACTATTAAACCAAAGCTTGGTTCAACAGTTGGCTCAATTTAGTTGGTTCAATGCTTTTGGTTCATCGCCTTGGTTCATCAATTTTGGTTCAATTAAATGGTTCACTCAATCAGTTCATCAGCTTGGTTCAAAGCATGGTTCAAAGGATCGGTTCAAAGCAAAAGTTTAAAAGAGCTCCTCGAAGGACAAGTGCCCTTGTGGAGGGTACTTGGTTGATAAAAGCACCCTTCAAAAGGGTCATTTTCAAGGAAGCCGCAAAGGTAATTCTTTTGGATTTTTATTTAAGGTAGTCAAAAAAGACTAAGGCAAGAAACAATTCTTTCAAACTTTTTTTCGAAGGAATTCTTTCAGACAAAAAGTCTTAAAGAATTTAAGAAAGAAGCTACAGGCAGAAATCTTGAAGAAGTTTTCAAAGAAGCAAAGTGATCGAAACAATTCTGCGGACTTTTTGTCTATAAGAAAATGCCCATGAAAAAAGCTTGGGGAAAATTCCCATGGAGAAAGCCTAAGGAAAAATCCTAGGGAAAATCTCCATAGACTTTTTGTCTATGAAAAAAATCCTGCGAGAAAGCTCTGTAGAACTGTCTAAGATAAAAGGCCATCAAAGGACCCTGAAGGGCAAGTGCCCTTATGGGGGACTCTCGGTTGCCAACTTTAAGGATACTCCCCCAAATTTGAAGGGTTACCTTCCCTTTGGGAGGATGGAAAATAGGAAAGCCAAAGAAGGACCAAGGGGTGACACACCCAAAGATGTCAAATTTAAGAACAGTGAACTAGTTATTGAAAGCGTATTGATGACTGTGTGAACGTCAATTTCAAAGCTCGTAAAATAGCTATTGATCCTTGTAATCTATAGACCTAAATACATTCAAAGGCTTTAAGGCTAAAACTAGTAGAAAGTGACTGAGGAATAGAACATCAAATTGAATCCAAGACCCGATTTAATTAACTAGAAAAGGAGGAATGATGAAGAAGGATCAGATCACTAGGTGGACATTGAAAGATGCAAACTTTCAATAGCGTGACTTGTTTTTCTACATTGAAAAAATCAAATGGGTAGATGCCCCTAAATTCTAGCCTGTCTTCTTAATAAATTTCAATGCAACATGATGTGTTACTGTTCTCGAGTCTTTCTTGAAGAAATTATATAAGGGGCTCTCTTTTATTATAAATATATCTCTTTTTGACAATCAAAAATGAAACTCTACCCAAATTAAAAGGCATTACTAAGACTTTGAGCTCAGATTATTGATCATATTTTGTTATTGGAATAAGAAAGCAAGTGACTTTTCAGACTTTGTGTTGTGATATCTTTGTTGTTGAGGAAAATATTCTTATGTCTTTTTCCTTAATATATTTTCCTTTCCTTTAATTCAACAAGCAAAATTAGTGAAAATAGTTAGGAAGGTATCCTGAAGAGTCAACTATGGAGAGACTTTGTGTCCCCATAATTACCTTTAGTGTGTTTTCTTTTCATTTCTATGTAAAGGACCTTGGGATGACTTTGTGCCCTCATTGTCCTTTGTATCTCACTCTTGGGCAATTCAGGTGGAGACTTTGTGTTACATCTCAATTTGTTGGTTACTACATCCTTGGTTACATTTTGCTTTTATTACCAGGAGTATTCTTGTGGCTTGCTAAATTGTACTTTTGAAAGAAGATGAGTGCTTTCTATCATTTCCCTTGAGTTTCTTCCTTTGATTTGCATGCATCATCTTTGAAGAAAAAGAGATTGATGATTTTTCCTACCCTTGAGTATTATTTATGCTTATATGCATATATAACATATCTATAGGGAACCTCCCCTTGATGAGAGGAGAGATTAGTCCCCTTTTGATGTGGTAAACCTACACATTTGGAAGACCAATCTTCCTACTTTGGCTGATCAGACCTATTTTGTTTATCAATACGTTGATCGACAAAATATTCAACCAATAGTTTTTGGTGACTCCGCTGGGGATATACATAATTTTGTGCAATTTGAAACCTCAAGTTTTAGATTGAAACATCACCTGCTCTAACCAATTATCATTATAACCCTTATCCATTATAGAATCTGGTGACTCTATTACTTATCTTACCCATTATCCATTTATAGCCTTGCCATCTTCCTCCACCTCCATTATTTTATCTAGTCTGTAAAACTAGAGCTGCTGGGAAAGAGTGTGCAGTTAAAGCCTCAAGATTTAAATTGAAGCAAGGTCAATTCTTTTCCATTTTTGTTTCACAATCTAGCAGATTCAAGGTATACATGAAGCCAAAGGGCTAAAGGTATTATTGACCTTGTATTCAATTTAGTACAGCAAAGTGATTTTGATCTGTTTCCCTCACCATCTTGCCTCCAATGAACTAAGAGATTTATTCCTACTAAAGTCAAATCTCCATTGCCAAACAACGTATCCATTTCTACTATTGATAAAGCTTTGCCAATAATTACCCCTCTGAGATTTGTTATTCCTCCTTTTCATAATCCTATAATGGCAGTTCAAGGCCCTTAGGGTAATGATTTTAGTCCTCTCAATCTTACTCCACCTCTACATGAGCTTCCATGCAGTTCAAGGAAGAATTTTCCTAAATTCTATGGTGATGGGAAATTTCATCTTGATGAACACATTATAGCCTTTAGCATAGCTTGTGGAGTAATTAGAGTAGAATTTGAAGATGTAGCAGTCAGGTTATTTGTAGAAACATTACAAGGTGCTACTGTAGATTGGTTTTATCATCTACAGGCTTGGTCAATAATTGATTGGAATACCCTCAAAGCTAAGTTTGAAGCTAGATTCAAACCTATAGAAGATGCACATGCACTTTTGGCTCAACTTACATAAATGAAGAAAGAGCCTTATGAACCAATGAGAGACTTCATAGCCAAATTTTACAAACTAAGAAATAGAATTCCTATAATTGCTCAACCTATAGCTGAGAATCTCAAATGCTTCTTCATTAATTCTTAGTTGCCTAAAGTAAGTTTTCTTTTGAGACATGCTGGTCAAATAAATCTTGCTACAGCTCAACTTCTGGCCATTGAGGTAGACGATGATCTCATCTTAGCAGGGAAGATAAGAAGAAATCCAAATAGAAATAGACCTTTATCATCTTCTGAATATTAATCTACAGGCACCACTGATCCAATGGTGCAAAAGTTGGCAAATGAAGTGCTAGCCTTGAAAAGACAAATGGCACAAGGAATGTCTTCTACTCCTTCATACAAAGATATGCCAAGAAGGACATTTACAGATCAGTCATATTAAGGCAATGCTACTAGGAATCAAGGGCAGCCAAATCATCTTCTTCCCCCACAAGGGAAACTTGCCCTTAAAGCTCCTCCAACCAACTCAGCAGTTGGATATTTTGAAATAGAACATGCTTTCTCTTTCCAACCTGAGTTTGAACAAGAAAATGACGTTGATCTCTTCATAGAGGATAAAGAAGAATCAGTTGGCAACTCCCACATTGGTTTCTTGAACTACTAGGATGAACCCAAAAGTAAAGGAGAAGCTATTAATGGATCATATACAGTGTTTACCAAGTCCAAGAACCAATCAGTCTAAAACGCTTATAAAAAGAAGATAGAGGATCAACCTCAACCAACAATTAAAATTTCCAAATGTGGAACCACTCTGCCTTTCCAGTCAAAGGATCTGGTGATCACCCAAAATGTAAGTACATCAATTTCACCTTCACCTTCTACTTTAATTTTACAAACTAACCCTCCTCCCATCCCTCCTAAAACCCAAAAGGTTGAAATGTTTTCCTCTATCCCTAGTCTAATTCAGCCATTTGACATAATTGATCATGTCAAAAAGACCAAAATACAAATGTTTGAATTTGAATATTTGTAGTCCAATCCTGATCAATTGGATAAGTTGGTCCAATGTGTCAAGAACTAAACCATCCTTGCAAGACAAAAAGCTAAAAAGGTAACTCCTAATTATCCAAAGAACATACCCATTCTGAATAATCTTGTCATTACTCCTCCAGCTGCCCTTGGGAAAATAGAACCTTTCTATGTTTCCTTATTAATAAATGGTTATCAGCTCAACAATTGCATCATTGATTTTGGGGCATCTAAAAATGTCATGCCTGCTAAAGTAGCTAAGTCTCTAGGTCTCACACTAACCAAGACATTTGGGAGATGTTTCTCCATGGAGAATAAGCAAGTACCACTACTAGGGCAAATCAAAGATGCCCAATTTGCATTGGCAGCCTTTCCAGACAAGAGAATCAAGATGACTGTCTTGGTGGCTGATGTCCCAGCATCCTATGGCATTTTGCTTGGACAAAATTTCTATAAGGACGTGGGAGGATAACTAAGCATGGACCTAACTAAGGCAAGAATCCCTGTCAAAGGCATAATGAAGAGATTTCTCCCTGAAAAGGAGGCAAAATACACTGTCACCCAAACATCAACCCCTGCAACACAAATTCTATTTGAGTCTTCAAGTAGGGGTAATTATTTCTTAACCACAGAGGATGTTCATGTTTCTACAAATGAAAGTCCTATAGCTGACAATCCAAGAATTGATCCAAATAAGACTTCAAGAGAATTGGTAGGGTGCAGTACAAATAAGGAAGGATCTTCCATCAAGAAATCTAATAAGAGATCAGCTTCTGATGATGCTTGGATCCTAGAATTTGATGGCAAAAATTCTTCCACCAAAGATGGATTTGGGACTGTGTTGATATCTCCTCAAGGAGATACTCTTCCTTCATGTAATTTGCAAGTCAACAACACTAATAACATAGCTGGATATGAATCTCTATTGCTCAAATTAAAGATTATTCAAGATGAAGAGATCAAAATCCTCCACATCAAAGGAGATGCTAAGCTAATAGTTTGTCAGGAGTTTGATGTGGACAATCCAATCATGTGCTAGACTGAACTAGAAGAATAACCAATTACGGTAATGGACCATCCTCCTACAAATCAAAATCAGGCAAAGGAACCCTTTGCCAAAAAAGCAAGGAGTTATGGCTTTCAAATTGAACACCACATCCTACCATGGGGTAAGAAGAAGAAAAAGCCAAGAGGAAGACACAGAAAATTAGTTTCTTGGTGGATAGTTCCATTCACCTGTCACCATTTTTGGGGACAAAATGCCTTCTTGCTATTTTATCAGGATAGAGTGTTATTTTCACTACCTCTCAAGAAGCAGCATTTGAAACACTTCAACTCTTTAAGTATCAGATCATTTCATTTATACATATGTATATTTGTATAGTTTTTAATTCTATTTTTTTATTTGTTTCCTTCTTTGATGCCTTCCATTTCTGGGTAGCATGACTCCATAGCCCAATGGTACACATGAAGACACTGGAGATTCTAGATTTTACTCCCTTTAATTCTTTTTGCAATTGATAGAAGTTCCCCAACTGGAGCTAGCTATTGTCCCCCAAAAATAACACTCATTTTTGGGACAACATTTGAACTATTTTGGTCCTATAGACCAAAATTATCTGTTCCCTGTTCAAAATTTGTCTTAGGCATTCAAATTCCTCATTTTTCAAGCTTCTCAGGAATCTATGGGCTTTACAAGTTGATTTCTACGAACTTGGTTTCTACTGACTCTATAGGCAGGTTCATTTCTATAGGTTCAGAGGCTTTTATAGGTGGGTTCAATCAAAAGAATTAGTTTCCAACACTTTTTCATTTTTGCGATTGGTTCAACACCTTGGTTCAATCAAAAATGTCCATCGGCAAACATCTAAGCAAGGATCCAATCATTGAACCATTGAATCTTTGAACCTTAAACCATTTTGGTTCAATGGGTTCTACAAGTTCAAAAGTTCAATGTCATTGGCAAGAGTTAAGTGCTTCATCAAGGTTCAAGGTTTAATGGCTTCAAAACACTTATCAAAGAGAAGAAGGCTTGAACCATTGAACTGTTGAACCATTGAACCACTTTGGTTTAAAGGTTCAACGGGTTTAAGGTTTAACAAGTTCAATGCATTTGGTTCAACAAAGGAATTTCCAAAGGACTTAGCCAAATCAAAGGGAATGAACCATTGAACCATTGAACCAAAGCTTGGTTCAATGGTTGGTTCAATTCAGTTGGTTCAATGCTTTTGGTTCATCGCCTTGGTTCATCAGTTTTGGTTCAATCAAATGGTTCACTCAGTCGGTTCATCGGCTTGGTTCAAAGCTTGGTTTAAAGTATGGTTCAAAGCTTAGTTCAATGATTGATTCAAAGGAGCGATTCAAAACAAAAGTTAAAAAGAGCCTTTGGAAGGACAATTGCCCTTGAGGAGGGCACTTGGTCGACAAAAGAACCCTTCGAAAGGGTCATTTTCAAGGAAGTTGCAAAGGTAATTCTTTCAAATTTTTATTTAAGGCAGTCAAAAAAGACTAAGGCAAGAAACAATTCTTTTGGAATTTTTGTCTGAAGGAATTCCTTTGGATAAAAAGTTTGAAGGAATTCAAGAAAGAAGTTGCGGGTAGAAAGCCCAAAGAAATTTTCAAAGAATCAAAGTGATGAAAACAATTCTGTAGACTTTTTGTCCACGAGAAATTTCCATGAACTTTTTGTTCGTGGGAAAATGCCTACGGAAAAAGCCTAGGGAAAATGCCCATAGAGAAAGCCCAGGAAAAAATCTTGAGGAAAATGTCCACAAACTTTTTGTCTGTGGGAAAGTGTCCGTGGAAAAAAGCCCATGAGAAAGCTCCATAAGACTGCCGAAGATAAAAGGCTACCGAAGGACCCCAAAGGGTAGGTACCCTTGTGGGGGACTCTCAGATTCTAGCTTAAAGGATACTCCCCCAAAGCTGAAGGGTCACCTTCCCTTCAGGGGGATGCAAAATAGGAAAGCCAAAGAAGGACCAAGGGGTGACACACCTGAAGATGTCAAATTCAAGAACAATGAACTAGCCATTGAAAGCATATTGATGGGTACATGAACATCAATTTCAAAGCTCATAAAATAGCTGTTGATCCTTGTAATCTATAGACCTAAATGCATTCAAAGGCTTTAAGGCTAAAACTAGTAGAAAGGGACTAAGGAACAGAACATCAAATTGAATATAGTACCCAATTTAATTAACCAAAAAAGGAGGAATGATAAAGAAGGATCAGATTTCCAGGTGGACATTGAAAGATGCAAACTTCAATAGCGTGACTTGTTTCCCTACTTTGAGAAAATCAAATGGGTAGATTCCCCTAAATTCTAGCGTATCTTCTTAACAAATTTCAATGCAACATGATGTGTTACTGTTCTCGAGTCCTTGAAGAGGCTATATAAGGGACTCTCTTTTATTGTAAATATATCTATTTTTGACAATCAAAAACAAAACTCTGCCCAAATTTAAAGGCATTACTAAGACTTTGAGCTTAGATTGTTGATTATATTATGTTATTGGAATAAGAAAGCAAGTGACTTTTCAGACTTTGTGTTGTGATATCTTTCTTGTTGAGGAAACTATTCTTATGTCTTTTTCCTTAATATATTTTTTGTTCCTTTAATTCAACAAGCAAAATTAGTGAAAGTAGTTAGGAGGGTGTCCTGAAGAGTCAACTGTGGAGAGACTTTAAGCCCCCATAATTGCCTTTAGTGTGTTTTCTTTTCATTTCTACGTAAAGGACCTTGGGATGACTTTGTGTCCTCATTGTCCTTCCTATCTCACTCTTAGGCAATTCACGTGGAGACTTTGTGCTACATCTCAATTTGCTAGTTACTACATCCTTGGTTCCATTTTGCTTTTATTGTCAGGAGTATTCTTGTGGCTTGTTGAATTGTACTTCTGAAAGAAGAGGAGTGCTTTCTGTCATTTCCCTTGAGTTGCTTCCTTTTATTTGCATGCATCATCTCTGAAGAAAAAGAGATGGATGATTTATCCTACCCTTGAGTATTATTTTCTGCTTATATATATATATATATATATATATATATATATAGGGACCCTCCCCTTGATGAGAGGAGAGATTAGTCCCCTTTTGATGTGGTAAAAATACACATTTTGATGACCAATCTTCCTACTTTGGCTGATCAGACCTATTTTGTTTATCAGTATGCTGATCAACAAAATATTCAACCAACAAGTTTTAGACTACACAACTTATCCTATGCATCCAAATGACATCTCCACAAGATATTCATATCCCAAAGTGTAGTAATGAAACCCTAAGACTTGATCCTTAAGTATAATGGTGGATAAACATATGCAAAAATAATGATTTACTCTGTGTCTCACTCTTAGAAGGCAAAAATAATGTGTACATATAACTAGATCTAAACCTAAAGTCTTATGAAGTTTTAGAATAGAGTTAGCCTAATTAACCTTGTATCATTAAATAATAAAATTAGTTAGGTCTCAGACTAGGTGGATCGAGTTTGACCTAATCTTGTAACATGCTCATATATTTAAATTACAGGGTCAACCCAAGCTAACTTTATTTGGTAAAAGTCAAAAAGTGTTTTTCACTTAGGTAGGGGATATTTGAGGTAGTGAATTACTTGGAGGAGTGTGTAGGAGGGGTGTCAAAGCTTAGGGAAATGTATATGTTAAGTTTGTGTTTTTTTCAATTGGTGGTATAGGAAAAACAATCTTATGAAGAACCAATGGTCTTCCCACCCATTTCTTGGTACACCTTTTAAGGTGTGCACTCAAAAATATTGAGACTCTATGGGGTCTTGTAAGATAGAAAGCATCAATAATTGATAAATTTTTAAAATATTGTGTGTATACATATGATCGAATCAAAGCTCATCACATGTCACATAGTTGTAACATGGGATGGATCTTAGGGAAAAGAACATAATGACACACAATTTTTATCTAAGTAAATTATATTAAGAAGTTAATATGATAAATACAAGGATAAAATTGAAAAATACATACCTTTACACACCTTAGTGTTGTAAAAGAGGACAAAAGTGAGAGAAATGTAAATGTGTCTAATGTAGCAAACATTAGGTGAACCTGTAAAATAAGTGATTTAAAAATATATATATACATGTAATATGTGTAAATATTCTTTATGACCTCAAGATTCAAAAACATATTTTAGTTCAGAAAAAGAGCTAGTAAAAAAAAAGATATGGGCAAAAAATGAAATTTGGTTGTAAATAATTGGTAGGTAAACAATTTTGAATAGTAAATATAAATAGGGTGAAAATTAATTCATTTTTTATTTTTACTGTGCTAATAAAATATTACTCTAAGAGACCCAGTTTGTGTATAGAGAGTGGCCATGGTGAGGAGACAATAACTATGATGTGGAGGATGCCTAGTGGCCACGGTGAGTGAAACTCATGTAAGTGACGCATTAATTTAAAAAAAATAGTATTGTTAATTGAAATTAATCTAAATATATAAAAATAGATGTTAGGAAAATTTTATATACCAAAAATGACCCTAGGAATTTTTAAGGAAAACTAGGGGTAGAATGGGTTACTAGTTATGAAAAGATCAGACCAATAAATGCTTAAGATATTTATGGGAAATGGCTAAAAAGTCATTGAAAACTAAGAATAGAGTCATCCCTATTGACCCAATTTTTAAGGAAATTGAAATTAAGGAGGCCAACTACATATTAATTAACCTATTTAGTATCACTAGGGGTGGCGAACTACATAGCAAAGGGTTGTTCCAATTAGAAATGAATAAATGGCTGACATAGTACCTTATCGATGATGTAGTACAAAATATGTGGCCGATATAATTTGTAGGAATGGGTTGATTAGGTAGTAGAGGGCCAATATAATATGCTAGATATTAAACATGGTTGATTTAACATCAAATATGATGATCGTATCTATCATAATTGGTTGAATATGTAGTAGAGGGCAATTGTAGTATGGTAAAAAGGTGAAAGTGCTAATTTAGTATCAAATTTGCTGATTGTGTACAAAAATGGAAAAATAATACAAAGACGTTGATGAAGTAGTTAATTTTAAGTTTTTAATAATATTTAAGAATGTATTTTTTTAATTATTACATTGATATCTAATACATTATTTATTTATTTTTATTTTGTAGAGGCAACAGAGATTTTGGTACCTAGTGGATACATCTTGGCTACTGGATTTGTTAGAGAATTTTTTAGATGTGTATCAAGATTGGCTAGTTTCCTTAGGGCTTGGAGGAATCAATGAGATGTAATGGATCCCACTAAGTTTTGATCTCATTATCATGTTCCTAGAAGCATGGGAGCAATTGACCAACA